>BSQZ01000019.1:3157500-3165000 GCA_033239005.1 Lamellibrachia satsuma
AGATTCCTGAGGATATAGGCGCCATAGAAGTTCATTATTATTATTATTAAAATCGATGATGGCAAGGTAGGTGTGTTGTTGATGTTGTAGGTATTTTTCACACAAGATAGGCAGACTGAAAATATTTTCACTTGTGCTTCTCCCTGCACGAAAGTCAGCTTATTCTTCTCGCACCGGTCAAATATTCAATTGTGATTGTGTTTGGCCGAGTTAATTGTAAAGTATCAAGTGTATTAATGCGGAACCATTGTTAAGTGATAACTTACCCGAGAGACATTTCTTATTACTACCCGATGTATCTTCAGGGCATGAGCCACAGTACAAGTCGGATCGGCACACCTTTCCATTGGCACTAATGTAGTTATTGTCACATGCCCCATTTGGCAGCACATCCAGAGTTGCTGCAGTAAAGATGTAATCAGGTTAGTCGACGCATATTCTGTTAATAAACCTAAAGCGAAGGCAACGTCCTGAAGACACATGTGTGTGTATGTATGCTTGTGTGTTTGTTTGTTTGTTTGCGTGTGTGTGTGTGTGTGTGTGTGTGTGTGTGTGTGTGTGTGTGTGTGTGTGTGTGTGTGTGTGTGTGTGTGTGTGTGTGTGTGTGTGTGTGTGTGTGTGTGTGTGTGTGTGTGTGTGTGTGTGTGTGTGTGTGTGTGTGTGTGTGTGTGTGTGTGTGTGTGTGTGTGTGTGTGTGTGTGTGTGTGTGTGTGTGTGTGTGTGTGTGTGTGTGTGTGTGTGTGTGTGTGTGTGTGTGTGTGTGTGTGTGTGTGTGTGTGTGTGTGTGTGTGTGTGTGTGTGTGTGTGTGTGTGTGTGTGTGTGTGTGTGTGTGTGTGTGTGTGTGTGTGTGTGTGTGTGTGTGTGTGTGTGTGTACGTCTGTGTGTGTGTACGTGTATATGTGTGTACGTGTATATGTATGCATGTATGTATATACAGTTGCTCGACGAACACTTACCATCTTTGTGGGCGCAATCGTCAACCAATTTGATAAAATAGTTCAGGACGACTCGCTTCTTGTCAGTGTCACAGCCGCACTTGCTAGTCAAACATTTCATTCCAGTCTTGCATTGCGAATTCGTGGTACACGATTCACCGAACATGCCTGAAAAAGAGTGAGTTGTGTTTATCCCACTCGGGACGTTGCGTGCGAACACGAGCAACAATTTATAACTGTCATGAGATGTTAAATGTTATTGCCGAAGAAATAACGAGATCATAGATACATAGTTTCATACGAACAAGTATAGACCAGTAGCGATCATAACTGACATGTATATAAATAAACACGTTAATACGCATATACCTCAATGTGCAAAAAGGAGAATTTAATTAAATATTCTAACCTAAAATTCAACTAAAACTAATGATGAAATGCATACTGTGTAAAGTTGTGTTTGTCGCAATAGTAAACAACACTAAACACGTGAGACGTCAACCAATGTAGTTACAAATATGTCATGTATTCTTAGCGCCACAATTATCCCCAAGTAAGTCAAAACTCAATCCAATATAATGATTTATCATCGTAAACTTCATAGATTATCATCTGACATAGAGTAGCATGGGGCATAACGCAAATTTTGGGGCATAAAGCCGATCCTTTGACTAGTTTCACAGCGCGAAAATAAGAATTCCGAGATCGCTAAATGAAGCCACATACAGTTCTTCACATTTGGTTAGAATACGGTGACAGAAAACAAAATTCACGCAATGTTTTGTTTTACGTCAAACTTTTGATTCTATAAATGATAAAAATTGTCACCCTAAAAGTTGTTTTGTGGGCAGTAACCATAAGAAACTGAGACAACGCGTTGAGTGTATGGGGACTGCTGTACTCACGGGGACTGCTGTACTCATGGGGACTGCGGTACTCATGGGTACTGCTGCACTCATGGGGACTGCTGTACTCACGGGGACTGCTGTACTCATGGGACTGCGGCACTCATGGGTACTGCTGCACTCATGGGGACTGCTGTACTCACGGGGACTGCTGTACTCATGGGGACTGCGGCACTCATGGGTACTGCTGCACTCATGGGGACTGCTGTACTCACGGGGACTGCTGTACTCAAGGGGACTGCGGCACTCATGGGTACTGCGGCACTCATGGGGACTGCGACACTCACGGGGACTGCGGCACTCATGGGTACTGCGGCACTCATGGGTACTGCGACACTCATGGGGACTGCTGTACTCACGGGGACTGCTGCACTCATGGGGACTGCGGCACTCATGGGTACTGCTGTACTCATGGGTACTGCTGCACTCATGGGTACTGCTGAACTCATGGGTACTGCTGCACTCATGTGGACTGCTAGTGATATGGCACGCTAGTCTCGTTTGTCGTCATGTTTCTTTTATGCAAATTTGTCCATAATTACCTATAAATGCTCACTTCCGGTCCCCAACGACACGCTGCCCGCTACCACACTTCACACAAAACCACATTTAAAACAGGGAGAACACACAATAACACATTTACTCCTGTTATTTATTAAGAACAACCAGCATTAAAATGATATAATACTAATACCAAGGGTTTATTTTATAATGACATAGGTACATGTAACGTGTTATGGTGTGCACAACCTGGGGGCCGGAAGTGCATTATCTCGTCGACTATCGCCTCGGAGCGAGAATCACTTGTGTCCCCTATTATCGTACTCACGTCCACAGGATTTCTTATCTCCGGATGTTGCCTGTCCGCTGCCACACACGCAAACGTTGGCTGTGCACGATCCGTCGTAGCACTTATCGGTGGAATCGTTGCACGTTTCGCCGATTTTCTTCACTGCAAAAGTATTTATAATACTAGAATTTGGAGCGCTAAACATACGTCATCGGGGGGGGGGGGTAGCGAGCGGTCATGACACCGGATTCTCAATCGAGAGAACCCAGGTTCGAATTCTCTTGCTGCCGTTTTGAAACAATTTCGTTCACCCCACGTTGCTATAGTTCACTCAGCTGTGTTAACGAGTGCATGTCTAAAGACGGAGGTGGATATGTGAACGAATAGTGTTGGCGCAGTAGTTGCAGCGTAGCTGAATGCTCCCCAGAGAAGTCGAGGTGGCGTTGGAATGAATAGGTCAGCGCTGCATGAAAGGTATTATTATAATCACAGGAACCAGTTTTGATAGCCACAATTGGTCCTCTTGACTAAAGCAGCTTGAATAAAACAGTTTGAGCTGACAAAAGTAGTCCACTGATTTCAAACCCAGAAGTGCCAGTGCAATATAGAGTAGTAAAATTAAGCAGAGAAAGTACTAGACTTAAGCGTATTTTGACAAAGATTATACGATGGATACAATATTATGATATATAGTCTCTGCATAACTGTTTGTCACACGTATAAGCAGCCAACATTAAACGTGACAAACCGGGAACAAGCTTTAGTCGTGAGTGACAAATTGTGGCTGCTAAAACGGTTCCTCCGGACTGATTTTTGCTCCGGACCAAATGTATTGGGGCAGTCCTGCCACTCACGTGCTTTGCAGACGTTGCTGACTCCCGTGTATCCACTGATACACGTGCAGACGCCTTTAGTGCACTCGTCTATCGGTGTGCATCTAGCTTTTGTGAAGGTGCAATCTGCAACGGTCGTGCACGGATCGGAGATCGCGCCGCCTGCTGCAAGAACATTTTAAACATAAATTGTATTAAACAAGATGAGCTATAAGCTCCAGATTTATAGTATAAACATTTTAAACATAAATTATATTAAACAAGATGAGCTATAAGCTCCAGGTTTATATTAGAAACATTTTAAACATAAATTATATTAAACAAGATGAGCTATAAGCTCCAGGTTTATATTAGAAACATTTTAAACATAAATTATATTAAACAAGATGAGCTATAAGCTCCAGGTTTATAGTATAAACTTTTTAAACAAAAATTATATTAAACAAGATGAGCTGTAAGCTCCAGGTTTGTAGTATAAACATGTTATGCATATCACGCATTCACAATTTCGTCGATTTTAGCCAAAGTAGGCCCTACGCACTCTTTTATTAAACCGACTGCGCAACTATTCACACACGTTGAATCAACATAATATACTTCAGGAAAGCGCCATACATTCAACGTCTTTATTGTGTCAATATTGAATTTATGTCAATCGATGTATCCACTACTAGCCGAGTTGCCCGGCGTTGCACTGGAGAAAGTGCAAGAGTTTGTGACTACTAGCACTACCCAGTCAAGTTTATACTAAGCAGTGGCAATGGCATCTTCGCGCCACAAAAATCACGTATAACTGTCAAGTTTTATTCGGTAGACGTAGATCACGTAGATTACGTAGCAACTGCGCGTAAAGTTACGTGCAATTGTAACTCAGACGTAACTCAGAACAATAGAACTACTACTACTAACGACCACATTGGTTCGACGTAATACCCCACCCCCGGGGAAATTTTTGATGGATATATCTTAATGTACAAACCATCCCGATTGACCCCCGGGCACGCCTACGGAAGTATTGGTGTAGACTAGCCGAGCAGGTCGACGTTGCACGGGACAAAAAGGCGACCAATGCAAGAACTTGTGACTTCTTGCAATATGTCGAATATTTTGTTTAATTTACGAATCACAACCATTGGCCCCGGGACACGACTACAAAGGTTCAGCCCTATACATGCGAGACTGGGCAGGCAGGCAGGCTGCGTGCGTGCGTGCGTGCGTGCGTGCGTGCACGCTTCTCAGTGTTACACGATTAACACACGACGGCAACTTACCATTAGTGTTGGAGACACACACGGCCAGCAGCAGCAAGAGCAGACAGGAGGACTGCAATAATAGAACACGACACGTTGTCAATAAATCTAACTGAATCTTCTACTCTTAATCAGAACTTTTCAGTATGTTGGTGACCTGCAGTCAATGGTGCGTGTGAATGGTATTGCAAGAGATGTGTATGTTATATTGGTGATTTTACTTGTTGTACACACTGAGCGTATATTTAAGTTAGGATCGCACAAGTTTAATTATGTTTATTTATGGGTGTGTGTGTCCGTTCATCCGGGGCTTTGCTTTGTAGGTGAATTTACGCACAAACCTCATTATGCGCAATCCTACAACAAAGACCCACTCTACGTTTCACATGTAGCCGATAGCTTATATAATATTACAAATCCTAATTTTCAATCAATCCAAGAAAACCACTGGCTCGCTGATCCAGCGTAAATCGTCTCGCAGCCACGACAACAACGCATTGTTTCTACTCTAATAGCGAACGACACAAAATCCTTTCAATCGTACCAATCGAATCTGCGTAATTCCAATCAAGCTGTAAATCTATTGTGCCAAACTCTTCGATATTGATTGGACTCGCTTTGCCAGGACCAAACGACTGCCGTGGGACTGGGCACAACAATATTAATTACTAGCAATTACCTAAACTTCAATCGGTAGCTCGGGTAACTAGCGAAAGTGTGAGCAGCCTTATATAAGACATACACAAAGCTGGCTACATGTACACAACCATTTTTGCGCCGATTCGGTTGGCCGATTCAAAATTTATTAAACAGTCCGTCCGATGATTTCGTGAAAACTAAATAATACATTTTCACAAATGAGCACTCTTATCCAGCAGGGGGGCCGGGGCTAGTTGTATAGAGGGGCAAGTTGTTACACAGTCGTTTTACGGAAACATAACTAACACATGGAGACACCATCGACAATAGTTGGTTGGAAAACCACCAGCAGACACACTGTCCAAACATCGGGAGTTAAGAAGACGAAATTGTCGATGTGTGGACACAAATGACTGTTTAGCCACCTACAACGTTTTTGGGTATCCACAAATGTTTATCTCAGACAGCTACGTTTTAGGTTTCTGTCTAGAAACATGTCAACTATATAGTATAAGGGGTTATGCCAAGAAGAAGTTAAACTGAAAATAGGATTTGTTATCGTCCACGTGCGTTCAACTGCACAAATCGTGTTGGGGAAGTGGTTACAATTGTACTGGGGCCAGTGGTTACAATTGTACTGGGGCCAGTGGTTACAATTGTACTGGGGCCAGTGGTTACAATTGTACTGGGGCCAGTGGTTACAATTGTACTGGGGCCAGTGGTTACAATTGTACTGGGGCCAGTGGTTACAATTGTACTGGGGCCAGTGGTTACAATTGTACTGGGGCCAGTGGTTACAATTGTACTGGGGCAAGTGGTTACAATTGTACTGGGGCAAGTGGTTTCAATTGTACTGGGGCCAGTGGTTACAATTGTACTGGGGCCAGTGGTTACAATTGTACTGGGGCCAGTGGTTACAATTGTACTGGGACCAGTGGTTACAATTGTACTGGGGCCAGTGGTTACAATTGTACTGGGGCCAGTGGTTACAATTGTACTGGGGACAGTGGTTACAATTGTACTGGGGCCAGTGGTTACAATTGTACTGGGGCCAGTGGTTACAATTGTACTGGGGCCAGTGGTTACAATTGTACTGGGGCCAGTGGTTACAATTGTACTGGGGCCAGTGGTTACAATTGTACTGGGGCCAGTGGTTACAATTGTACTGGGGCAAGTGGTTACAATTGTACTGGGGCCAGTGGTTACAATTGTACTGGGGCCAGTGGTTACAATTGTACTGGGGCCAGTGGTTACAATTGTACTGGGGCCAGTGGTTACAATTGTACTGGGGCCAGTGGTTACAATTGTACTGGGGCCAGTGGTTACAATTGTACTGGGGCCAGTGGTTACAATTGTACTGGGGCAAGTTGTTACAATTGTACTGGGGCAAGTGGTTACAGTTGTATTGGGGCAAGTTGTTACAACAGTGACAACGTTCGGGCGGCTCGCACAGATGGCTCAGTCAGCGAGTTGTGTGCTGACAATGACTGAAAAAAACAAAACTTATTTAACCACGACGTGTGAACGCTATATTTCACTTGTGAACATAACGTACTGATTTATAACCAGTAGTTTACTGTTAAAGGTAATGCGTCTGATCGTAAAAAAAAATGTTTATCATGAAATCATGTTATTTAGTGTAAACTATATATATTCTAACAAATGGCCAAAATGAAGAAGATACAAATTTGAAATCAACGCATCGACGTTTACAACAGTCGACGTCGCTGGACAGTTCACTTCCCGAACAGCTTTCGGCTAGTTCCAAGAAGGTGACGACCCTGAGAGGCGGCGCTTGCAGCGTTAAACAAAACTAACAAGTATCTCAGAAGGGCGGGTTACACACAGATGACAAATGGTTGCACTCTCGATAAACCATTGGCTTCCTTGACCACTTGCCATCTGGGTGTTTTGTCTTGGATGGCAATCTTGTTAAATCTTGTAAATTTGTCTATGGCATAGCCCTATTCGAGCAATAAATAAATATTGCACAATTCAATGAAATGTGGATGTTTGTGCGCGTGTGCGTGCGTACGTACGTGCGTGTATCATTCAATCAAGTAGAAGTCGCATTACATACATATTTCCATACATATTTTCCATTCACTATTTCCTACTCCAATCGTTTGTTATGTAAGAATCCGGAG
>BSQZ01000019.1:3193049-3223049 GCA_033239005.1 Lamellibrachia satsuma
GTTTAACTTCGTATCCAGCGAAAGGCTGTTGGAGATGTTTGACCCGAGGTAGGTGAAGTCTTCTACTACCTCCAGGGTGTAGTCATTGATCTTGACGGAGGGGACTTGGCTGGCATCCCGTGCAATGACGTTCGTCTTCTTCAGGCTGATTGTGAGTCCAAAGCGATTGACCAGCCTCTGGAGGGCTTCTCCTGAGTGGGCAGTGAGTGCTGCATCATCCGAAAACAGCATCTCCCTGTCACCTTTGTTTTGGCACGCAGACGTGCCAGGTTGAACAGCTTCCCATCAGATCAGGTGTGCAAGTAGATACCGTCTGAGGAAGAGTCGAAGGCAGAAGGAGGGAGAAGAAGATCTCAAACAATGTTGGAGCAAGGACACAGCCTTGCATGACACCGCTGCAGACAGGGAAGGGCTCCGATGTTGAACCGTCGTACACAACTGTACCCTTCATGTTCTCATGGAAGGAGACCACCATGCTGCGTATCTTGGGAGGGCAGCCGATCTTCTCAAGTAGGCGGAAGAGTCCCTTCCTGCTGACAAGATCGAAGGCCTTGGTTAAGTCAATGAACGCCACGTAGAGGGGCATTCCCTGTTCTCTGCACTTTTCCTGGAGCTGGCGTACTGAGAAGATCATATATATGGTGGACTTCCTGTTCTGAACCCGCACTAGGATTCTGGGTAGACACGTGAGGCAAGTTTCTGAAGTCTGATTAGTAGGACCCGAGCGAAGGCCTTCCCCAAAATGCTCAATAATATAGTTGTTGCAGTCACTGCGGTCGCCTTTGTTTTTGTACAAGGTGACTGTTGTAGCATCCCGCATTTCTTGAGGGACTGTTCCTTCATTCCAGCAGAGACAGAGCAGTTGATGCAGGTGCTGTAGTAAGGCGGGCTTCGCACA
This sequence comes from Lamellibrachia satsuma, assembly GCA_033239005.1. NCBI lineage: Eukaryota > Metazoa > Annelida > Polychaeta > Sabellida > Siboglinidae > Lamellibrachia > Lamellibrachia satsuma. Next base: position 3,193,948 of record BSQZ01000019.1, read on the forward strand.
CTTGATCACTTCTGGCGGTATGCTGTCACATCCTGGTGCCTTGCTGTAAGGAAGATGGCTCCACTGAAATCCACATCAGGAGAGATGCTCACAGACCGGGACAAACAGATGGAGCGATGGGTTGAACATTATTCAGAACTGTACTCCCGACAAACATTCGTTACTAATGCTGCTCTCAACGCCATCAGGGACTTGCCTATGATGGAGGAGCTGGACAATGAGCCCACAGTCGAGGACCTGATCAAAGCTATAGACTCCCTCTCTTGCAGCAAGGCACCAGGATGTGATGTATGGATGTATATATGTATGTATGTATGTATGTATGTATGTATGTATGTATGTATAGATAAATGTATGTATGTATCAGGCTGCCATCAGTGGCATCAGACGGGCTGTCATCAGTGGCATCACACGGGCTGCCATCAATGGCATCACACGGGCTGTCATCAGTGGCATCACACGGGCTGCCATCAGTGGCATCACACGGGCTGTCATCAGTGGCATCACACGGGCTGCCATCAGTGGCATCACACTGGCTGTCACCAGTGACATCACACTGGCTGTCATCAGTGGTATCACCCTGGCTATGACATCATACTGGCTGTGACACCACACTGGCTGTCATCAGTGACATCACACTAGCTGTCATCAGTGACATCACACGGGCTGTCATCAGTGACATCACACGGGCTGTCATCAGTGACATCACCCTGGCTGTCATCAGTGGTATTACCCTGGCTGTCATCAGTGGTATCACACTGGCTGTCATCAGTGACATCACCCCGGCTGTCATCAGTGGCATCACTCTGGCTGTCATCAGTGACATTACCATGGCTGTCATCAGTGACATCACACTAGCTGTCATCAGTGACATCACCATGGCTGTCATCAGTGGCATCACCCTGGCTGTCATCAGTGGTATCACCCTGGCTGTCTTCAGTGGCATCACACTGTGCTTGCGGGATAACCCAGCCGGAAAGTTGTTTCCCTCACCTTGTCGCCTTTGCAATCCTCCAGGACAGACCAAACGTCTTTCTGCTATGTTTGCTGTACTGTACTTTGTTTGCTTGATTTTGCCACAACAAATTATCTCTTCCTCTCCCTGTCTCGCTTTCTGTCAGCTTCCTCCATTTGCCTTGACTTTCTCTTTCGACTCTTGACCATATTTGCCTTGAAATACTGCTTCTTTTCGCTTTTCTGGTGGATTATGATCCAGCATCTGCTTTTTGTCGGCTGTGGCGTCTTCGTGTGTTTAGTGTTTGGAACCCCTCTTTTTTTCTTGTTGGCCTTCTATTGCACTCGCCTGGTTTTCTTCTGTGTGTCGGACAGTCCTGCAACTGGAACACAGCTCCTCCGTTTGCTCGTGCGTTCCTTGTCGGCAGTGTACTTTGCTGGATCTTTGCCTTTTAGATTATAGCATTGGTCTACATGGCCTGAAATTAGTTGTTGAAGTTGAAGGTTGATTTGTTAGTATCCAATTGAAATAAACTTTGAGGTAACTCATCACGCTGTATTTATAACCCGTCATTCTGAGATGTGTGTCAACCTTGGTTTTAAGCATATTCACGCTGCTAGCAGGTGCACAGTACGTAGACAATTGATTCCATTCATTGTGAGAACAAGTACTTCCTGATATCAAATCTACATTGATCATTTACTAAAGTTACTTTGTTTTCCTCTATTATGAGTGAGTGAGAAAAATATATTTCTATCAACATTTTCTTACTATCCGTTCAATATCTTAAAAACTACCCGTTCAATATCTTAAAAACTACCCGTTCAATATCTTAAAAACTACCCGTTCAATATCTTAAAAACTACCCGTTCAATATCTTAAAAACTACCCGTTCAATATCTTAAAAACTACCCGTTCAATATCTTAAAAACTACCCGTTCAATATCTTAAAAACTACCCGTTCAATATCTTAAAAACTTCAATTTCATCCCCTTTTAACCGCCTTTTCAAAACTAATTACGGGGGTGGGTCGAAATTCGGGGACGTCAAGTCTGATTGTGTTTTTTCTGAAAAACGATTTTCATTAATTTATATAGGAAGTCAATTGATGGATTAAATTGCCCAGGGGCCATGACACGCAAGCTAAGACACCAATAACACAAGTGACAATAATTATTGCCTTGAGTATTGTCATCATCCCTGGTGGATACACTCTGACAAACGTCGAATTGACCTTGTCATCACTATTGGTGGATGCACTCGGACACACGTCCAAATGAACCCTGTTACAGTTGCTACGTCAACCAAAGACATCCTTACCTAATACTTTCTCGAATGCATTCGGGCAACTTAGATTCGGCAAGCATCGCTCATTTGTATTTTTTAATAGCAAATGAACGATACCTTATATATACTTATATACCATGTCCCTCGTAGCTGGAATAAATATATATTACACTGCTAATCGTGTATACTAACATAACTAATACTGAACAAATATCCTCGTCGTTGACTGAACTTCAATGAGGTATCCACGTTATCCCAAATACGCAGCCTGCAAACAGAAATGATTAAACATTTGGAATATGTTATCATTTCTTCATTCAAAACCAGATGACTCTAAGCAATTCTAAAAAAAAATCAAAGGAGAAAGCCTCGCTCAGCGCACGTAGTAGCATAACGCAGTACAGCCAACGCCAAGAGGTGGTACCGCCTTTTATGAGTGTGGTACGAAATGGTGCGTAATAAATGTGTTTCTCATGCCAGGGATACGGGAAAACATGGCTGTTTCGACGTGGGTCGTCTGCGAACTTATGCGTTGTGCCCCCTACTTGTTTTATATAACGACATTGCTCTACAACCGAGACAAGACTAGTCTTGTGTCATTGACTATGGCGATTCAGAACACGGAGTAGTCGCCACAAAGCTGGAACACTCGCTAAGCAAGATGCTTGACGGACCATTAACTAAACAAGCCTACACTGTGCGCCTCTCTGTCAATGGAGAGGCCGGAGTTTGACTTGACTTTCAGAAATTTAGTAGTTACGGTCACCAAACTTTACTTGTATCTTTCGGAAGATATACTTAAAGCTGTTGGTCTCTTCTATTCCTGGTATTTATGACAGGGAAGCAAAAATATCCTACACGTGTGTGTATGACATGTCGTGGATTCGCCATATCTAACACAGTTCGATAATGCCCCATAGTGGGATATGTACTATACATGTGAAGAAAAAGAAGGGTAGATCCCCTACTAGGTCAGTGTCGCGTCCGATTGTGTTCAACTAGAGTTGGACCAGTCAAACAAAATGTGTACAAATGACAGTGTTGCACACATATATAAGTATGTGACATTATCCGATATACGTTCTGGTGAAACTTAACTTCAGCTAAGACACCACCAAATCCTGTATACTGGATGAAACCCCCACACTCAGACTGTTAAAATTCGCATGTTTTTATCGTGGTTTAGCGAATCAGTGATGCTAGACAACGGTGACTTAATGGAGGGATAGCGAACCCGTCGACCAATCGCCGCCTTGCGGGAACAAAATAAACGGCTTGGCCGTTTTGATGGAACGCAGCCGCAAAACCAATAAACATTTAGAAAATGCATTCTTAAGTTTCAAGAACTTTATTAACTACAATTACAACAAATAATATAATGTAGGACAAGAGCTTAGCGGTATTGAATCAGCTAAATTGATTATTGTTTGGCTGAGAGCAAGTGTCTTATCAACGACCATACGTCGGTCTAATATAAACTTATCTTTGTTCCATCTGATGTACAACAGGCATCTTGTTACAACGAACATAACGCCCAATTCACAATATTCAGATGGTATTTTTAAATCGCTCGTAAGTGTTCTATGAAGCCATCATTGATTCGGTCTTACATGATTGGTGTATTTTGGCCGGCGTGTCCGCCCTCCCTAACTCGCAGTGACGTGGGCACGGACCACGGGCAGTTTTCCCATAGGCGACAGCACGTGACAGACCAACTCAGAAACCTGGTGTGTGAAATTCGTGAAAATGACATACCTCCTTTTCGCACAAATTGTTTCAATGCATAACACCCCTGCATTTCTGCCAAGAAATTCCCCGGTTTCCAAAATATGAGTACATCCTGCCTAATGGCCATTGTGTCCTTACGCAAATGGTATACCAACTGACACATTGCATCATTTCAAAGCTAAAATGCTAGCGTGCAAAATAACCATCACTTCAACTCACCCATCCACACAATTTCTGCTCTCACAAATACACCCAAACTTCACAATTCATGTTTTCCTTGGGACACTTTATGTGGCGGATGGATTCTGACTGTGGGTGGTCCGTGTCCATCACTCTGTGGGTGGTTCGTGCCAACCACTCTGTGGGTGGTTCGTGCCCACCACTCTGTGGGTGGTCCGTGTCCACCTCTCTGTGGGTGGTCCGTGCCCACCACTCTGTGGGTGGTCCATGTCCACCTTTCTGTGGGTGGTGCGTGCGTGGGAAGTTGACTCAAGCCACAGCACGCTGCATGACATCTGTCGATATCTCGCGAGATCCGCCCATCTGAGCGAAATGGTTTTCCGAATAATAAAACCAACATCTTATGTAGGAATTTCAGGCCGAACGAAGAAAGCCTTCATATACTCAATGTCTGCGATACTTAGGCTACTCCGCCTTCTGTGGGAACCCAGAGGTAACACGAGCCCGCCTTTGGTTCGCACTGCCAGTGGTACGCTGTGACGTGTCTACGATCTCGGCAGTGGTGTACGTGTGTACGTGTTTACGTTCAGCTTTTCAGATAAGAATCGTGTGAAGATGCGCCGCCTTTTTCGTAAATAATTCGTGTCAGGCGTCGGGAGAAGGTTATCGCGGTCCACTAGTCTCGCTTTATTTCGGCTAAAAGCCGGGTGTCCTAAATGCGGGATTGTTAGGCAGATATATCAAGGTGCAATGATGATATCGATCAGGGCTGGCAGCCACTAAACTATGCCAATGTAGCAACATGAGAAGGAGATAGGCTACACCTGTACAACTACACCACGTGAAGAATATCGAATGTCTCACACACTAATCTGATATTCTTAAAAACTGCAGATGCCCGATTCATCGAGTTTAAAATACAGATAAGGACGTTTAACCGATTGTGAACGCACGCACGCACGCACATACGCACGCACGTATGTAGATATGTGAAACAGCTGGAGATACGTGCACCCAAAATTCCTTATTCACCTACCTTAGCACCCTCTTTCACGACCTCTCCATGTCGCCCATACTGCCTCCCTTCCCTATCTGCCAGACTCTCGCTTCGCCCCTCTCCTCCCCCAGCTGCATTCCTTATTGTGCACCTCCCCTCCGTCACACTCTATCGCTCCATTCATTGTCACAACAGTCCTATCATCCCTCCCAATTTCTTCCACATTCTTCTATAGATTCATCAATATTTCGACCAAGACAAAGCCGATGAGTTTACCGACAGACAAACGTCGCGTGCTACCATAAGTAACTCTCCGCTAAAAAGTGACGTTTAGGCTTCTGCGGTTGGTCTGTTATCGCACGGACCATCTTTTGGGGTGTACCAAATCGTTGTATCTGGCGAGGCAGGCTGCTAGCGCCGGACATGTCTACGGCCGTCTATCCCACAGAGGGCGGTGCTGTAACTGATTGAGAACCCCCTAATTAAGACTCGACCGAAACAGACCGACGAAACCCGGTAAGGATGGTCGAGCCCTGTTTGCATTCAAAGCACAAGAGTATCTGCGGGCGCATCTCAACGCCCACGGCAACGATTAGAGTTCGACAGATTAGCCGTGTCGATAAACGACGTCGTCTGTCGCTGAGATTAGATCGATACGTGGAGATGTCGTGTTCCGGTCCGGAGCGCGGTGAACGCTGCCGAGTACCGATGTGTGGCGTAACACTTTCCCTCTCAGCAGATACCATACTTACTGTTTATACGCCGCACGGATCCACATTGGCCGTGTGGTCGCCGATTAGTAGGCCTACAAGAAGCAGGTTTACTGTTACGTTCTACCCGCGTCCAACTGAATGGGAAACAACGACGTGCAAGTGCTGCGTAACTACAGCAACGCACCATTAAATGACAAACATTACGCTTTAACAAAAACACAGAATATTAGTCTGAATACAGAAAATGAAGTATGCTTTGATAGACTGAAGGTAGCAGAATATATTTAAAGACTTATATTGCTTCGTCATTCGTTGAGAAGTTTCAGCGTATATCAGTCGCCTCGGTCGGGCACATGTTGCAGGCCGATGCTGGGAACTATAGACCAATTTCAGTGTTAAGTATAATTTCATAGTGTTCGAAAAGTTGTTTTCAACCAATTAAATGACTTTTTAACACAACATAAATTACTCTATGAACTTCAATCTGATTTTCGGTCGTCATATTCCACCGGTACCTGCTGGATCCACTGAAGAAAGACAGACAGACGAAGTCGGGTGACCGAATATTTGGCTTCGAAACAGCAGCAATGAGCACGAACCCCGGTCCTCTCGACGGGGAAAAGAGGATAGACATGAGCACGAACCCCGGTCCTCTCGGCGGGGAAAAGAGGATAGACATGAGCACGAACCCCGGTCCTCTCGACGGGGAAAAGAGGATAGACATGAGCACGAACCCCGGTCCTCTCGACGGGGAAAAGAGGATAGACATGAGCACGAACCCCGGTCCTCTCGACGGGGAAAAGAGGATAGACATGGGCACGAACCCCGTCCTCTCGACGGGGAAAAGAGGATCGACATGGGCACGAAATCCGGTCCTCTCGACGGGGAAAAGAGGATAGACATGGGCACGAACCCCGGTCCTCTCGGCGGGGAAAAGAGGATAGACATGGGCACGAAACCCGGTCCTCTCGACGGGGAAAAGAGGATAGGCGTGGGCACGAACCCCGGTCCTCTCGACGGGGAAAAGAGGATAGACATGGGCACGAACCCCGGTCCTCTCGACGGGGAAAAGAAGATCGACATGGGCACGAAACCCGGTCCTCTCGACGGGGAAAAGAAGATCGACATGGGCACGAAACCCGGTCCTCTCGACGGGGAAAAGAGGATAGACATGGGCACAAACCCCGATCCTCTCGACGGGGAAAAGAGGATAGGCGTGGGCACGAACCCCGGTCCTCTCGACGGGGAAAAGAGGATAGGCGTGGGCACGAACCCCGGTCCTCTCGACGGGGAAAAGAGGATAGGCGTGGGCACGAACCCCGGTCCTCTCGACGGGGAAAAGAGAATAGGCGTGGGCACGAACCCCGGTCCTCTCGACGGGGAAAAGAGGTTAGGCGTGGGCACGAACCCCGGTCCTCTCGACGGGGAAAAGAGGATAGACATGGGCACGAAACCCGGTCCTCTCGACGGGAAAAAGAGGATAGACATAATTATGACAATCAAGACGAATGCATGCACGCTAGAGGCTCTTTCCGGCCTGCTGCCTGACTATTATTAATTACCAAACGTATCTTATATATGTGTATATTGACGGTTCTTGTCAATAATGTATGTGATTGCGCATATATAATATATACAATTTTTATGCACGAGCATGCTAGTGCAACAGGTAATATGTGCAAGCACGATTCAAGCTGGCACGACACGTTAATATAGCCGCCAGCTGAATTTGCATTTTTCTCATGACAGCCGTGTTTGTTTAACACATAATATCGCAAAGAACGATAGACAACAGCTGTTCACTAGAGATATGCGATCCGGCCAGATGGCGCGCACATTCCTCGAAGTTACAACGAGGTTTTGTGATGTATCCTTGACAGGGAAAATCAAATGCATGGATATCACCGTCAGCTATGTTGATCTTGTTGCGTCCGCTGGATTCATACACTCGTTAAGGTTGCAGTCCTAAAGCAAATAAAATAATACATTCGACTTGATTACGAATGGCTATGTAAAATCGTATGGTAGTACGGAGGGTAGCTATATAGGAAATTCAGATGTTAATGGAATCCTGTTGCTGAACCTTTCGAAACTTGGGCAATTTCGTTTACTCAAAGTTGCTCAGCTCAGTTATAGTGGTGTAAACAAGTACCTGACGTTTGTCGATATACTGATGTTGTCTTCAGGGAAACACAAATTCTCACCCGTTTGAGTCAGTGATGGTACAGGTATAAATGGTTCTATCTAACGTTCAGCAAAATACTACTGCAGGTTTGGCGCAGAAGGTAATGCACAGATGAAGAAAGCCTTTAACCTTTGTTACACTTTAATATTTCTTATCGTTTCGTAAACAATACACCATAAAGTATGACAATATATGACGAATGGACACAACAAGTATACTAATATAGTATCGTGTATTACAATGTTGTGTGGCATTGCATAGGCATACATAATTATTAGTGCCCTGCGCGGACCGGGCTTTGAGTCCAAGCCCGGCCCGGGCCGGGCCTCTACATAATTTTTGCGGGCCGCGCCTGGGCCTACATACTGCGGTCCCGGGCCGGGCCTGGCTGAAAACAATTTAAACACATCGGGCTTGGGCCGGGCCTGGGCCCAGTGTGAGCGGGCCGGGCCGGGCCGGGCCGGGCCTGGGCGGGGCCTGGACTAAATAAAAATATTCATACAAAACACCGATTATTACTTTATTTTTTATTGAGACCTTGCATGGAATCTAATGGCCCCATAAGTTCACTTGGCTGAAAGTAGCCAGCCCCAAATGTTTACTTTAGAAATAATTATTTGCAGAGGCAATCAAGCCATGATTAACCATCAGCTTATCACCCTTTGACCCTACCAGTGGACACTGTCTAGGTCTTCCCTCCAAACATTGCCCACCTGAATGACCTGCCCACTGCCAAGTGCCCACTATGCCACTAGCTCACTACCCAGCACCCAACCCAGTTGAACCTGTCTGTCTAGTGACTGCAGGCCTGCTGGAAAATGCCACTGGGTGTCAGTGCCAGTGGGTGACATTTAATTGAAATATCATATTAAATTATATTAACTTAGTTGAGCTAATTCAATTAACAATATAAATTAGGGTTATGACTTGCATATGGGTTAAGTCAGGGTTAGATAAACAAACCTCCTACTCTAACCATAAGCCAATACATTAAAGCCAAATATAACAAATGTTATCATATTTAATAGTAATGGCACTAAGAAGTTTTTCTTTATTTTTCTTCAGGATATTCGTAAGTTTGAAGAAGTTGGTGGTGCTGGATTATTAGAAGTCATCCAGCACACTATGAATCATCTGTTTTACAGTTTATTTGTTTTTTGTCTTTGTTATAATATTATAGATTTATCTTCTCTAAACTTAGCGGGCCGCGGGCTTACCCATCTTTGGCCCGCGGGTATGGGCCGGGCCTGGGTCTGAAACTTGCGGGCCGGGCCGGGCCGGGCCTGGGCCAAACATTCACGGTCTGGATCGGGCCTGGGCCGGGCCTGGGCCTAAATTCTAGTTTGCGGGCCTGGGCCGGGCCGGGCTTAAAAAATAATTGCGGGCTTGGGCCGGGCCTGGACTCTAACTCCTAATTGCGGGCTGGGCTTGGGATCAAATTCTAGGCCCGCGCAGGGCACTAATACATATATCGTTCTGTGTCGTAATAACTAACTATTGTTATTGCTTTACAATATATTGATTATGATAAATATTTATGTCAACGATAATGTCACACAAACGTATGCTTTATTATACAGTCTGCATCAAAATCATATATGTAGTTGTCAACGAGCCAGCTCTGGGGAGCAAGGCATATTCGGTTCCAGTGACGAAGTGATGACAACTATGGGAGCCGGCTCTGGGGAGCAAGGCATATTCGGTTCCAGTGACGAAGTGATGACAACTATGGGAGCCGGCTCTGGGGAGCAAGGCATATTCGGTTCCAGTGACGAAGTGATGACAACTATGGGAGCCGGCTCTGGGGAGCAAGGCATATTCGGTTCCAGTGAAGAAGTGATGACAACTATGGGAGCCGGCTCTGGGGAGCAAGGCATATTCGGTTCCAGTGACGAAGTGATGACAACTATGGGAGCCGGCTCTGGGAGCAAGGCATATTCGGTTCCAGTGACGAAGTGATGACAACTATGGGAGCCGGCTCTGGGAGCAAGGCATATTCGGTTCCAGTGACGAAGTGATGACAACTATGGGAGCCGGCTCTGGGAGCAAGGCATATTCGGTTCCAGTGACGAAGTGATGACAACTATGGGAGCCGGCTCTGGGGAGCAAGGCATATTAATAGGATGGATGAGGAAATATTTAGAATGAAAGAAGCTGACAGTGAGATGAATAAAAAATCATTGAATGACTGTAATTGAGAGTTAAAGGACATTAATGTAGGGACTCGGGTGCAGAGGGGTATTTGTGGGGCGGGAGTGAGTCGTGGGAAAGACGGGAAATATATATTGAAACCCATTTCTTTGCCCCATCTAGCAAGGGATAGGGGAAGGTGGAACATGCCCGCACACTTAAGATATAATGTGTCATAAGTAATGAAATGCTTATGTCAGAAGGGTAAAATTTCGCCTTGTTAATATTTATATTTTGTAGTTTACCACTACCAATTATCACATTTCAAATCCACTAAAACACGGATATGTTATCAATATGTAGTGATCATTTGTATGAGGATATGCCCCAGGCTGTGTGCGAACATACATCGTGTATTTCAGGCCTGATGCTACACAGCAGAATACGAACTGCAATGGTAAATGTCAGAGGCATCTGACTAGGTATATCCATAAGTATTATTTGGAGGTCAAATCATCTGACTAGGTATTTCCATAAGTATTATTTGGGGGTCAAATCAATAATGTAAACACAACCAGTTGTAGTTGACATAATGCAATGGCCTAAATTTGGTGAAGTGGACGCGTGATGTTGGTCTGTCTCAACTACAGCATACAACGAAAGCCATGCAACGAAGAAAACCAAAAAGATACAGAAACGACAATGTAATTATACACTTCAAGATACATGAACACTTAACCCACAAAAAATATAATATCATAAGTTTACTGTCTTTAGCACATCCCACCTCAAAATCCCACATCCCACCTATTTTTAGTCCATTCTCCCACCATTTTGGTGGGTTGGTGGGGGTGGGGTGGGGGGAGGCAACTCAATATACTTCTACTATACCATCCTTGAAACAAAGTCCACGTGTTATGGGAATGTTTGTGTGTACAACGCACGTCAACACACAGAATGCACACAACGCACGTCAACACGCAAAATGTACGCAACGCACGTCAACGCAGACAACGCACGTCAACACACGTCAACACACACAACGTAAAGGTAAATGGTGGACAATAAAAGGTAACCACTGAGAGGTCCCCTTGATCTGTGAATCAAATATGTTAGGTGAATTAACCTATATCATATTGTACACGTTGTATACATTTCAATGCACTCAACTTAAAAAAGGGTATAATTTTGACTGATGGTTAGCTGATGAGTAGGTGAGATACGTATAATTTTTTTTATAAAATTACATGAGATTCTGCAAAAATAACATTTTTGTTTATAATTTCTTATCGACACAAAAGAGTTCAATTCGCGAGTTCAGATGCTCGATGTATTAATATATATATATATATATATATATATATATATATATATATATATATATATATATATATATATATATATATATATATATATATATATATATATATATATATATATATTATATTATATATATATATATATATATATATATATATATATATATATATATATATATATATATAATATATATATATATATATATATATATATATATATATATATATATATATATATATATATATATATATATATATATATAGATGATACAGTAGACCACAGTTCTGCACAGAAATACTAAGCTGTATGCTCAATAAATCATATATATATATATATATATATATATATATATATATATATATATATATATATATATATATATATATATATATATATATATATATATATATATATATATATATATATATATATATATATATCGCTGACCTACAATCGTTCTCCACTTACAGCTTAGCGAGGGAGAGAGAGAGCATTGTTCACCTGTTGAATAAAATTTAATAACTCAGAAGCAGTTAAAGTCACGCCTCTTTTATGCGAGCACCTACGGTAGTGAATGAGCCAACGACTGCGACGGCCCGCCGACCGCCGACTACAGCGACGAGGGAAGCTCACGGCAAGCGGCGCCGACGGCAGGTGTGACGTTTCAGGCAGTCGAATCAACCGCCTGCTACTCGTGCCCGCCGTTACTGACAGCCACACGTGTTAGGCGAACGAAAACTCGCCTGGGATGTACGAACTTGGCGTGTGACTGATCTGCGTGTTTCTGGCGTCAATGCCCCGTGCGCGTGCAGCGCGTATTGTCGACCACTGAAGGCTCCCGTTGCCTCAGTCGCCCGGGTAGAGCTGTCCTCAGTCGCCCAGGTAGAGCGGGCCGAGCATGCGGCGAGCACACAGCCACCGGCCAACGGGGACTGATACTGACGCTTCACCAGCCGGGCCGGCCGACTACACTGGATGGTGACGTCGTACGATCTCTGAGTTGGTTAAGTAGAGACCCGAAGGAAGCATGCTTGGAGTTGGGAGCTGGGACGAATGTCGGATGAGAGGGAGTACTTTCTCTGTCGTAGCAGGGATCCTCGTCGTGGTCGCCTCGCTGCTGGCTGTCAAAGCCGACAAGACAGCTATGGTGTATCAATACCTAGACAGTAAGTAAAGTGTTCCCTTTACTGGTATAATATTGTTCAGTGGCCTAATTTACGTCGTCTAATTCTATACAGTTCGAAGCTAATTTACTTCAGTTTACAGGTTTTTTGAGTTTTATGTTTTTCGTCAATTTCGTTCTTTTAGTGTCCGTCGCTTCACTGATGGAAAATGGTCACAGAAATTATGTAATACGAATGACTCGACACATAACAATGGTTACCCGTGACAAATGGGCATCACCACACAACACCCATAAATATTTCTCTGTGAAAGTGTCCCACTGCCTTGCTTCTCTATGAAAGTGTCCCACTGCATTGCTAAGTTATGTTTGATTACATGTAGAGCATGTGTCAACTAAGCAGATATCGGGTTGTCCACTGGAGAGGTCACAGTCAAGTTGTCTAGAGTCAAGTAGTTTGAAGTCAAGTTTCCGGTTGTCCGGTGCCGGGATGTCCCGGATTCAAGAGTGTTATAATGCTCAGTCCAAACGTGTAACCTTTGTTGCACGTGTCTTTTTAAAACTGCTTCCTCAACTGATTTAGCCTATCGCAAATCTGGTTCATTGGTGTCCAAATATGTAGTGTGTGAATAGGTTATGTAAAAACCGCAGTCGATTTAATAAAAAAAAATATTTTTAAAAAATTAATCATCGAAAGAATTGACTTCAGTCGTTAGATCTAGTAAGCATCAAAATAGCGGATATCCGAAATGGTAAACACTGTGTGGGTCAATGCAGATCACGGGTGTGACTGTCATCCTCTCGCCGATCACATGGCAAAGTTACGAAATTTCGCCAAAGAAGAAAATCGTGATTTTTCAGCATTTTAATTTTCACTTCAGTTAATGCTTGAACAAGCATTAACTAATTTAATAGTATGTCTGACGATTTCACAAAAAAACTACATAAAAAAGTTGCACAACGAGCTAGCGTGTTGCAGTGGATACTACGTAGGTTTGGCTTTTCGCAAAATTAAAATGGAAATTGAAATGAGACTAGTAAAAAAATCGAATTGATTAAGTACCTTTATTTTACACCCTCCTTTGTCGCATCACTATTTCAGTATAAAAACATCGTTTATTTAGATTATAACTACAACGCACATGTTTGTTGAGTAGGTATTGCTATCTACTGCGCTACCAAATAAAATCCTGTTTAAGTAAACACAACAAACCTCTGCTCGAGGTTACTCCCTTGTTCGTCCATCTTGTTCGTCCATCTTGTTCGTCCATCTTGTTCGTCCATCTTGTTCGTCCATCTTGTTCGTCCATCTTGTTCGTCCATCTTGTTCGTCCATCTTGTTCGTCCATCTTGTTCGTCCATCTTGTTCGTCCATCTTGTTCGTCCATCTTGTTCGTCCATCTTGTTCGTCCATCTTGTTCCTCCATCTTGTTCCTCCATCTTGTTCCTCCATCTTGTTCGTCCATCTTGTTCGTCCATCTTGTTCGTCCATCTTGTTCCTCCATCTTGTTCGTCCATCTTGTTCGTCCATCTTGTTCCTCCATCTTGTTCGTCCATCTTGTTCGTCCATCTTGTTCGTCCATCTTGTTCGTCCATCTTGTTCGTCCATCTTGTTCGTCCATCTTGTTCGTCCATCTTTTTCCTCCATCTTGTTCGTCCATCTTGTTCCTCCATCTTGTTGCTCCATCTTGTTCCTCCACCTCGCGCACGTGGACTTCCTTCTATTAGGCATCTGTTCCCTGGCAGCCTCAAACCTCTTCTCCATCTGTGTTTCTTCTCTGCTGATGCTTCACTTGAAGCTCCGTCCTTTCTATGTCTGTGCGAACTGTCAGAATCAGAGTTACAATTTAACCGGGCGCAGTTACACGTGTACTCCTTATTGCGAGTGAAGGAGACGATAACCTCCCATCTCATTAACTCTCAATTTCAGCAACCTTTTTCATGCAGATCACGCAACTTCCACCTGTGGTTCTAATCGACTGGTTGTTTTCACTACGGAAACCCCGTGTTCGTCGTCTGCCAACCAACCAGTCGGCTGCGGTTTCTTGTTCTCTCGCCACGTCTGCACACCTAATACATCTGCTTGGGTCGTTGATGAAATAACCGTTCGTTGCCCGCTGAACGTCGAGCACTGTTCGGCGAGCATACAATCACTTCAATAGAAACGTGTCTTCGTAACGCGTTATACCGGTTAATATTGTGTAAATCAGATCTAGACTACAAAGTCGCTCACATAGCGCTACCTCATAGTGTTAACGATTGAGTTTAGGGGTCTCTAGGCCGCACGTTCATGTTACAGCGCTATGTTCTCATATTGTAGAGTCGGCGATAACCCTACAAACGATGTCTTCCTTTGTTGGTAACCAGTTTAACGTTTCATCGACTTCTCTTGCGAGAGGTCTTTCTTTGTTGTCGTTTCCGTGGCTGCTCTGAATATTATGTCGTATGACTGACCATAAATTAATACATTTGCATAATGTTACGTCGTATAAGAGTATTGCGTAATTCTAAAATACGGATGCAATGCAGGTGCTTCCTAACCAGACGTAACCGTTGTGTGTGCGCCATAGCTCTAACTGAATCGTTTTGTTTGTTCGTTCACAAACGTATATTTAGCATATCATTCTCAGAACGAGGCTGCCGTGCGTTATCTGGGTGGATATATCACGGTATAAGACTACCTGATTGGTCTAGAACATTCTACCGTGATTTATCAACCCAGATAACACACGCCTGCTTCGTTCTGAGAATCCATCTGCCGTTTGAATCATTTCGAACGCGACCGAGCACGCGCGTTGGCAGAGACATGCGATTGGTCGGACATTTTACGTGTTTTCTGAGATTGTTGTGATTTACGTAATCTGCGTCAAACGTCCGCATAAGTTCCATCGAAACGTAGGAATGCTTAGTGAAACCGACCCAGCAGCATATCTACAAATGTAGGAAGTGTACTATAAACCATCAATGGTTAGGTTTTAAAGAATATATAAAAAAGATAGAGGATGAATTCATCCCTCATCGACTTGTGAGTAATATTAACAGACATAAAGGAAAAGTACCCCTAAACAAGGAATCAGTAAAGAAAATTAAGAAAAAACACATTTTATGGAAACGTTATATGGAGACAAAAGAAGGAAAATACTATACTGAATATTGTAGGGCTAGAAATCAAGTCCGTAAATTAACGAGGAGGATACAGAAGGAATTTGAGATGAAGCTAGCAACAGAATCTAAGACAAACCCAAAAGCAGTATGGAAATATATGAACTCCAAAACCAAGAATCGGGAAGGTGTTTCAGATCTGAACACAGACCCTAAAGATCCTAAATCTAGACTCACAGATTCTGATAGGGAAAAGGCAGATATCTTTTTTTACTATAGAGCCAGATGGTGATATCCCTCATATTACTACAGTGAAATTAAGGCGCAGCATGGAAGAATTGACTATTGATGAGGAAATGATTAAAAAAAGACTTGATAACCTTAATGTGTGTAAATCGGTAGGGCCAGATGGTGTTCATCCTAGGTTGTTGAAAGAGCTATCTAATCATCTATGTAAACCACTAGCTAGGCTATTTAATAATTCACTGGCTGTGGGTGAACTACCAAAGGAATGGAAACAGGGAAGGATCTCAGCCATATTAAGAAGGGTAATCGAAAAAACGCAGGAAATTATAGACCAGTCAGCTTAAAAAGTATAATATGTAAATGTATGGAACAATGTGTCAAAGATCATATTGTCAATCATATGATTTGGAATAAATTATTTAGTAGGCAACAATTTGGTTTTATTAAAGGTCGATCTGCGGTACTCCAATTATTAAATGCTATTGACTCATGGACCGAAGCTTTAGATAGAGGGAAATCTGTAGACGTCGTATATTTGGACTTCATGAAAGCATTTGACACCGTCCCTCATAAAAGATTGATAGGCAAACTTAAATCGTATGGTATAGAGTATTACACACTAAGATGGATCCAGGGATTCTTGCCTGACCGGGTACAGCAGGTCAATGTAAATGGTACAAATTCAGAGTAGGCAAATATAACAAGTGGTATTCCACAGGGCAGTGTGTTAGGACCGATCCTATTTGTTTTATACATAAATGATCTTCCTGAGAATATAGTTTCAAATGTATATATGTTTGAGGATGATACAAAGATTTTCAAAACGATTACTAGTCCACATGACCAGCCTACACTACAGAACGACTTAGATTATTTAACATCTTGGTCAAGTAAATGGTTATTAAGGTCCCACCCAGATAAATGTAATTTAATGCACGTAGGGAAAACAATACAGCAAGAGTATGCATACAACCTGAAGATAGATAATACTGCCCATGAATTAGGAGGAATAGAAGAACAAAAAGACATTGGGGTTATAATTGATTCAAACCTAGAATTTGATAAACACATCAACCAAAAAATAAACAAAGCAAACAGTATCATGGCAGTTATTAGAAGGTCCTTTACAACCCTAAATCAACATAATTTTGTGCCATTATATAAAGCTTTAGTTAGGAGTCATCTAGATTATGCAATATCAATATGGTCCCCTTACAAACAGAAATACAAAGATGCCATCGAAAATGTGCAAAGACGCGCAACAAAACAGCTTCCTGGTATGAAGAATATTTCTTATTTAATACTTCAGAGATTGAAACTTCCTACACTTGCATATAGACGAACTCGTGGTGATATGATTGAGGTATATAAACTGCTCCATGGGAAATGTGACAGTGATTTATTTGACATTATTAAGCTGCACAACGACAGTGATACAAGGTAAGGAACAAGGGGTCACAGTTTGAAATTGTTTATAGAACGTGCTTGTACAAATGTTAGAAAAGAAAGCTTCTCACTTAGAGTTACTAGATTATGGAATGATCTACCGGAAGTAGTTGTAACTGCCCCAAGTGTCAACTCATTTAAAGACCGTCTAGATAGACATTGGAGTACTGAGGAGTTTCTCTACAACTACAAAGCTGCCTTGCAAGGAAGTCGTAGAAAATTCCAAGGGATAATTGAAGTTCTGACCACCGAGGCCACCGCCTACGGTCAGGAAGTTCTGACCACCGAGGCCACCGCCTACGGTCAGGAAGAACCTAAGTAAGTGAAAACGTATGCCTAAATGTTGATTAGCCGTTATATAACTAGAATAGCGCACTGTTGTTTGATGTCACTCGAGTGTCACCGGCCATATAACACCACTTGTGCCTGCGACACTCGTGATGCTATCAGGCTGGTAACATTCTCGTGACAACAACAAACCGTTTATTATTCCCTAAATATTTTTGATGTTGTGGCCACAACCGAAACCATGACGTTTCACATTTAAAAAAGTTAGTTTCCCTATTGCAGAATACCAACAGGCCTACTATATGGAGTAATGGTGATGATGTAATAGAACGGGCAACTTCATTTGTCAAAGTTGAATAGTATGAATAAACTGCCGGCAGTGTAAACAGATCACAGCTTCAATACTCTTGTGTATGTTGTATATGTAACTTTGCACCGTTGTGGTAACGATGTGTTGGGTAGCGCCGTGTTGGGTAACCAAGCTGTTTGTTTTGGTTGTCACCAATTTGACAACAAAACTCTGATCTATTTACTGTGAGGACCATACTAGAACTAATGTTAAAATGTCGTTTGTTTACGGAGTATTGCAAGACTAAGTGGCCATGACAACTGGCTGCGTATTGTGGTAATTGATATTCCGTCACATTGTTGGCATTATATTCATTCACATTGTTGGAATCTACATTCCTTCACTTTGTTGGAATCTGTATTCCTTCAATTTGTTGCAATCTTATATTCCTTCACTTTGTTTAAATCTGTATTCCTTCACATTGTTGAAGTCTATATTCGGATGTTCGTGTGTTAAACACATAATAATTTTATTTCCATACGAATAATGAGACAATGCATTTGAATGACTTTGAAGAGTATTGTTAAGTATCCTCACCGTGATTATGTTGTTTCAATTGCGCAAATGATTGTATACATAGCATTGAGCACCTCTCCGGGCTTGTTTCAACGAAAATAGTACCCGAGTTTCACGCGGATGTCCTTTGGATTACCGATGGTCCAGCAACGACTGGCCAATGTTGCTGACGTATAGTTGAACGGACGTTGTTTGCTCGTGGATTAAAGTGAAACCAAAGGCATTTTGAGGGCCTTTGCACCTATAAGAGCACTGGAAAGCTAACCATTTGCAA
The DNA here is from genome assembly GCA_033239005.1 of Lamellibrachia satsuma. Classification (NCBI taxonomy): domain Eukaryota; kingdom Metazoa; phylum Annelida; class Polychaeta; order Sabellida; family Siboglinidae; genus Lamellibrachia; species Lamellibrachia satsuma. The sequence goes on from BSQZ01000019.1 coordinate 3,212,787, forward strand.
CTATAATCAAGAATATCACGCAAGTGGTTAACTAAATATACCTCGTTGAACACCGACAACCTTATTTTGCCTGGGCAGCGCCATATTTGTTCAGAATCCCATGTCAAGAGTGCTGACTATGTCTCCCATAACTCCAACTTTAAACGCCTGATCGTAGACGTAGACGATTTTAGTCACATACGTACCAATACGTTTGGACATACGTTTGGCGAGACAGGCCGTGACCGGAACGCGAGACAGGCCGTGACGGGAACGCGAGACAGGCCGTGACGGGAACGCGAGACAGGCCGTGATGGGGATGCGAGACAGGCCGTGACGGAAACGCGAGATAAGCCGACGCGATCTCTCTCCGCCCTCCCACCACGGAATGTCGTAATAATTTTTTTTAAATATGCACCCCGGTGCTGAAAAAGTAGTCGCCAACATGATGGCAACTGAGACTGAGGAATCGGTAAGTGTCTGGCGGCCTTTGGGCTTCGCATGCCACACTCCCGCACCGTCTCGCTCGACAAGCGATACAAATAGTGCTTTGTCAGCGCTCACCATGGCGCAGAAGGACATGTCCAGTTACCACGGTGCCAGTTGTCATGTTTAGCTGCACCGTGACCGAATATGGCAATCTTCCACAGTGTTCTTGTTGTATATCACCGTCTGCCGGGCAACTTGCACATTCCCCATCCATTCTTTCTTTTTCTGTGTTCCTCTTCGTCTGTCAAGCATATCTCTTTATTTATCAGCAGACACAACGTCACTATTCATCTTCGTCTTCAATGTCTATATCCCTCGACGCCTCCCTATATTACAGCCTTCAACATTCCAACTCGCGACTGCAGGCCAGGTGGTTTAATTTTTATTAGCCTCAAAAATGACAATGACGTCGCACCGAGATAATATATACTTCTAGGTAAGTTCTGTTCTTGCCCCCTGCCCCCGCGCCCTTCAATTGCTACCTCTATGAATATGTTAGTTAATGTTCTGTCTCCTCTCGCAAATACTCAAAGGATATATTGACTGCAACCAAGAGCTAAATATGTGGTGCGTACCTTTACTCCAGGGTACATATCTTTACTCCAGGATACATACCTTTACTCCAGGGTACATACCTTTACTCCATGGTGTCTTAGTATTATAAAAAATGGAAAAAGTCATTGATACTATGATATTATGTGAAGAAATTGTCGTTTCGGTGAAATGAGGCCACTGCTAACACTAAAAGACGCGCGGTGCCCTATGCCTTCACAGTACATCTCCTTCTTAATCATATCACGTCATGTCCTCCCATTCAAATAAAGGTGGCTGGATCGTTATCGCTGATGCAGGCATGGTCGTAATTCAATTGTACCTGGGCATTTTCGTCGAGTCCCGTGTGACAGCAATCGGTGTACAATGATACGGTTTTTTCACGAGGCCTTCACGAGACCATGCTGACGTCGGTGTTTCTTCACGAGGCCATGCTGGCGTCGTTGTTCCCCCCCCCCTTATATTTAACAAAGTGCTACCAAGATACGGTCAAACAGTTATGGTGCCTCCTTTATCTGCGTAAAAGGCCTGACCACGTGGCAAGACGGGTGTCATACGTTAAACATAGCATAATAATAATAATTAATTCATTAACTTCTATGGCACCTATATCCTCAGGAACCTGAGCTCAGTGGCGCAACAAAACAGAATCATTAAGCATAACCATGAACAGTGACGCGCAAACGTCATTATCAGAAATAGGGACAACCGAAGATATATGGTGGAAATGCAATGTTTAATAAATATGTCTTGAGTTTTATTTTTTTTATACTTTCCCAATCTGCGACTTTCGAATCTTTCGCCACTTATTCGCCAGCTGGTAGTTTGTGTATAGGCCTTCTTCATTTAGATCCTCTTCTTGCAGGCCTTCTTCGTGTAGGCCTTCTTCGTGTAGGCCCTCTTCGTGTAAGCCCTTGTCGTGTAAGCCCTCCACAAGTAGGCCCTCGTCGTGCAGGCCCTCTTCAAGTAGGTCTCACATACGCCGCACAAACACGACCCTTGAGCGTCGTTGTGCGTTGTTGAGCGTCGTTGAGCGTTGTTGTGCGTTATTGGGCGTTGTTGGGCGTTGTTGGGCTTTATTAAATGTTATTGAGCGTTGCTGTGCGTTGTTGAGCGTCGTTGTGCGTTGTTGAGCGTCGTTGAGCGTTGTTGAGCGTCGTTGAGCGTCGTTGAGCGTCGTTGTGCGTTGTTGGGCGTCGTTGAGCATCGTTGAGCGTCGTTGAGCGTCGTTGTGCTTTGTTGGGCGTTGTTGTGCGTTGTTAAATGTTGCTGAGCGTCGTTGTGCGTTGTTGAGCGTCGTTGAGCGTCGTTGAGCGTCGTTGAGCGTCGTTGAGCGTCGTTGTGCGTTGTTGGGCGTCGTTGAGCATCGTTGAGCGTCGTTGAGCGTCGTTGTGCTTTGTTGGGCGTTGTTGTGCGTTGTTAAATGTTGCTGAGCGTCGTTGTGCGTTGTTGAGCGTCGTTGAGCGTCGTTGAGCATCGTTGAGCGTCGTTGAGCGTCGTTGTGCGTTGTTGAGCGTCGTTGTGCGTTGTTGAGCGTCGTTGAGCGTCGTTGAGCGTCGTTGAGCGTCGTTGAGCGTCGTTGTGCGTTGTTGGGCGTTGTTAAATGTTGTTGAGCGTCGTTGTGCGTTGTTGAGCGTCGTCTAGCGTTGTTGAGCGTCGTTGAGCGTTGTTGAGCGCCGTTAATCGTCGTTGGCGTCGTTGATCGTCGTTGACCGTCGTTGATCGTGGTTTAGCGTTGCTGAGCGTTGTTGAGCGTCGTTGGGCGTTGTTGAGCGTTGTTGAAAGTTGCTGTGCGTTGCTGAGCGTTACTGAGTGTTGCTGAACGTTGCTGAGCGTTGATGTGCTTGTCGGTGGCACAGTCGTATATCGACTATGCCTATCTCCGTTTTGTATCTCCGCAGCAAAAGTTAACTTTGTATATTGAATTTATCGTATCTATGTTTTTTTAATGGCATGCTTATTTATGTTTTCTGGATTGGCTGATTTATTTGAAATTTCACTAGCTTTACCAGGTCATCATCATTATGCTTCAGCACGATTAGAATGCTACCTCATTGGTGGTCATTTAGGCAGCAGGCTGAACTTCTTTCTGCAGGTTTGACAACCAGAATTTCACGCTGCTATAAATCTTGCGGAAAGTGTATCTGCATATCTAAGTTCAACTCGCAAGAAAGCAGATGCGCGCACCGGTGGGTTTATGTTAGTTTTAAGTCTACGACCGATATACAGCTTTCATCGGCCGAACTCGTAACGGCAGTAACACGTTCGACATATGCTAGGATATTGCTTCAAGATTCATTGCCGTAATGACGTAAAGGTTACCCCTTGACGTTACACGTGATTACATGGCCTCACGTCGTTATATGCATCATCCACGTATAACGGTTGCGTCGTGGCTGCCATATTATGTTCTAACCTGAGGCAGTTCGCCGCTTGACCTCTTCCAATATTGTTTGAACCCGTGACGTGTGACATCCACGGGTATCGCTTAGCCTTGCCCTAGGCCGTCAACGGAAGTACGAACCTGTCTTCTTTGCGTTACAGTGTACGGACGTCAATGGGGTTCTTTGTTCTCTTGTTCTGCATTTACTCAATGTGGCCCAGTTCTAAATCCAAAAGAGCTAAATACGATTGCTGTAACAATTATGATATTATCAATGTCGCAAACGGCAATTTCGATTGTAAACCAAACCTATTCACTGAACACGACGCATGGAAATGTTGCTAGTTATTTGTTTGCTTCTAGTGCCTAATATGTGGAGTGCACTTTGATCTTTTGCGCTAACTACCTAATTATATACAATGCCCGGTGAGATGACAAATAGACTCGAGCATCAGTCTTGACGTGGGGCATTTATTTCGTGAGGTTCTTGTGTAAGTTATGAATTTGTCGAGTACGCGCTGTGGGTTCATATCTATATGGTTGCTGACAGCTCTTGAATGCAACACGGTCTGGTTTTGTTGCAAGTCATTTAGCCAAACAAGCGGAGTGTAATGAAGTCGGTTGTAACCGAACAATAACTCGACGTGTTCGCTGGGAACACGACACCGTGCGAGCTGCTATGGCGAATTTGTGTATTTGTTAAGTCGTCGGGAAGAGCCATTAAGATGTTCTTTGGTCAATCAAATATGTGGACTATATATATTCAGTTGGAAATTGTTTGGGCAAGCTGTCGAACAAATTGTTTTGGCAAGCTGTCGAATAAATTGTTTGGGCAAACTGTCGAATAAATTGTTTGGGCAAACTGTCGAATAAATTGTTTGGGCAAGCTGTCGAATAAATTGTTTGGGCAAGCTGTCGAATAAACTGTTTGGGCAAGCTGTCGAATAAGCTTTTTGGGCAAGCTGTCGAATAAATTGTTTGGGCAAGCTGTCGAATAAATTGTCACATATCGCGGTTTTTTTTGTGCGGGTAATCACACCAGAGCTTCTTTGGATTATACTCGCTTACATATGCTCCTTTGGCTTAACTTTTTTTCGTATGTAGCTTGTTGCGCCACTACACGGTAGCATTGTCAACTAATCGGTGAATAAACTTGCCCCCCTGGCCTCCACTTCGCCCTCCTGACCTCCCCTTGGCCCCCTGGCCTCCCCCTTCGCCCTCTGGCCTCCCCTTGCCCCTCGGCCTCCCCTTTTGCCCCCATGACCTCCCCTTCGCCCCCCTGGCCTTCCTCTTGGCCCCCTGGCCTCCCCTGGCCCGTGGCCTCCCCTTCGCCCGTTTTGCTAAGTGATGGACACAGTAATGAACCATAAATACAACAAAATTTACGGAAAGTTGGCGACGACCATTGAAAAAATGCGACGACCATTGGAACAATGCGACGACCATTGGAACAATGCGACGACCATTGGAACAAGGCGACGATCATTGGAACAAGGCGACGACCATTGGAACAATGCGACGACCACTGGAACAGTTCGACGACCATTGGAACAGTGCGACGACCATTGGAACAAGGCGACGACCATTGGAACAATGCGACGACCATTGGAACAAGGCGACGACCATTGGAACAAGGCGACGACCATTGGAACAATGCGACGACCATTGGAACAAGCGTATGAAGACCTGTCACGAATAAATATGACGAATTGTTACGAATAAACAGAGCAATTTAGTTGAAGACTGACCAAATCCCACTGACAGAAAAGTCTATGCAAATGTAATTTTACAAGGTGCAACAAACCGAAAGCCTCGTGTGTAAAACATTCATTCCAGAATAATGTCTCATTTATGTAAATAAATTATTGCGTAAGGCATTCTGTGAAGAATGACACTTAGAAAGAGAGGGCGACATCGTCCGTGCAGCGGTTCAACCGTCGCGTCTCTAACCTATGTTTACTGCGACTAATCGCCCTGTGGGAGGGAGGAGAGAGTGAAATCAACAAAGCGACACAAAGGCGCAATTGCGCTGTCCTCTATTAACGTCGGTTACGCGGCCCTTAAGGAAGAGCACTTAGTGAGCTGCTGCGTTCGAAGGGCGAACAATGCCGCGGCTCGCCACGGGGAGCCTGGCACTCGGGCGGAAGTGGCCTGACGCACGGGCGGAGGGGGCTGGCGTACACACGGAAGGGGCCTGGCACACGGGCGGAGGGGGCTTGGCGTACACACGGAAGGGGCCTTGCATACGGGCGGAGGGGACCTGGCACGCGGGCGGAGGGGGCTTGGCGTACACACGGAAGGGGCCTGGCACAAACGACGTGGCCTTCTAGATGATAGGCGATGCGTGACCTTCTAGGTGAGGCGTGACCGCTGTCGTTAAGTCAACGCCCGCCTCGCCACCGGCACTGACGCAGTATACTATCGATTTTACCCAGTGAAGCCAACGCTAAAAGGGTGTAAGTACGTGCAATTCCACACTGCTCAAAATTAAGATTGGGTTTATTAAAGACTGTTTACTCTGTGTTGTGTATTGGCATCGACCTTTGTCGTGTGTATTGACACCGGCCTTTGTGTTGTGTATTGGCAACGACCTTTGTCGTGTGTATTGGCACCGGCCTTTGTGTTGTGCCTTGGCACCGGCCTTTGTCTTGTGTATTGACACCGGCCTTTGTCTTGTATATTGGCACCGACCTTTGTCGTGTGTATTGACACCGGCCTTTGTCTTGTGTATTGACACGGGCCTTTGTCTTGTGTATTGGCATCAACCTTTGTCGTGTGTATTGACACCGGCCTTTGTCTTGTGTATTGGCATCGACCTTTGTCTTGTGTATTGGCACCGACCTTTGTCTTGTGTATTGGCACCCGACCTTTGTCTTGTGTATTAGCATCGACCTTTGTCTTGTGTATTGGCATCGACCTTTGTCTTGTGTATTGGCACCGACCTTTGTCGTGTGTATTGACACCGGCCTTTGTCTTGTGTATTGGCATCGACCTTTGTCTTGTGTATTGGCATCGACCTTTGTCTTGTGTATTGGCACCGACCTTTGTCTTGTGTATTAGCATCGACCTTTGTCTTGTGTATTGGCATCGACCTTTGTCTTGTGTATTGGCACCGACCTTTGTCGTGTGTATTGGCATCGACCTTTGTCTTGTGTATTGGCACCGACCTGCTGTGGCGTTTACGTCAAATATTGAGATTCTTTTGTAAGGAGACTGTGTCGGCACCTAACGTGTCTCAGAATGCAGCGCGCGTCGGTCTGGTTCCAGTTATTACTCGATAGAAGCAGGAGAACGATTGCCAACGTTTTACATAAATGTTTTTTCTGTCCATCTTATTACAAGGCCCTTTTTGTAGACGACGGTGAGGACGTGTAGTGTAATCGGCATTCTTGTTCATTCAAGCATTATCTCGATCTCGATCGACTTTAAGCGTCAATTGCGGCACACAAGTTATTCTTGTGTAACATCACCTTGAGATGGTTCATGTCTACATCACATCACCTTGAGATGGTTCACGTCTACATCACATCACCTTGAGATGGTTCGTGTCTACATCATACCACCTTGAGATGGTTCATGTCTACATCACATCACCTTGAGATGGTTCACATCTACATCACATCACCTTGAGATGGTTCGTGTCTACATCACATCACCTTGAGATGGTTCATGTCTACATCACATCACCTTGAGATGGTTCATGTCTACATCACATCACCTTGAGATGGTTCATGTCTACATCACATCACCTTGAGATGGTTCATGTCTACATCACATCACCTTGTGATGGTTCATGTCTACATCACATCACCTTGAGATGGTTCATGTCTACATCACATCACCTGAAGATTGTTCATGTCTGCATCATTTCCATATCATGGCTGACCATAGGTGGATGAATAGGTGGATACATTAAAAAGCATTTTGCAACGTTCGGATTCGGCGAATATGTCACCTGATATATAACATAAGTTGCATATGATAATACCCGCAACTGCAATCACGTGGGCCGTAGTGTGTAATATGCATAGTTCTGCATTGACATAACTGGTGTCTACCAACTTTAGAGCCCGCGAACAACAACACACCGTCTGCTGCGTTGTTTTGGCGGTGTGTAGTCTTGGGTGTGATGACAGCGTGTGTTGTGAGAAAGCACTCATTTTATTCATGTCCGAACACGCTATATTGTATCTTCATTGGTGTTTACAAGAGATCTTGTGATAGACTATACCACCTAGAAATGGCAGCCAGATGTTTAGCTCTTGTAGGAAGCTGGTAGTAATAAGCACATGTGTGTCCAAGCATCGTAGCAGACACAAGACAAGTGGTCATTCAAAGCGCCCGGTCGTGTAAGAAGGCTGTGGACAAGGTCAATTGCTAGCTATCAACGCAACGATACAGTCAATAGCAGCCGACTGTTGTTTAGCTAGTCACAACACGGGTAGGAGGAGACAAAGAGGAAGAAAGGTCGACACACTGATTTAGGTCTTTACGGCAGGACCCGGTGAAAGGCGACGGTGTGTGACGCCACAACACGCAAACTTTGTCGCACAACATTCTATTTGCTCCAATGGGTTTTACTGGCGCAAGTATTTGCTGAGTCCTACACACAATACACTGCTATACGTATGAGAGATAATGGTAGATACTGAATAGTGTAGTGTGTCTTGAAAAACGAAGTTAACATGTCGGTCCTGCGTCGAATGAGAAAGAGAGAGAAAGATACAATCATACAGACATAGGGACGTGGGGACATGGACAGATGTACAGAGGGACAGATGACTATATGGACACGGGGACAGATGGAGAGAAAGAGAGAGAGAGAGGGGGGAGAGAGAGAGAGAGAGAGAGGGGAGATGGGAGAGAGAGAGAGATAATATATATATATATATATATATATATATATATATATATATATATATATATATATATATATATATATATATATATATATATATATATATATAGGGAGAGAGAGAGGACAGAGAGAGAAAGGGGGGAGAGATGGGAGAGAGAAAGGGAGAAGAGAGAGAGAGAGAGAGAGAGAGAGAGAGAGAGAGAGAGAGAGAGAGAGAGAGAGAGAGAGAGAGAGAGAGAGAGAGAGTAGATGATGCTAGATGCATATTAACAGTGATTGCGATGTTTGCTTTGAACTGAACGCGGCCGCGACTGAGTTATCCGTTGCCGCGGCCTGAGTCTGGCGCCAGACGATCGAATGAGCTCCATCTGCCTCCTGAATCACGGGGCTACTTATTGCTGGTCTTTGGCAAGTTCGACGGGTTCTCACATGTCTCGACCGAATGTGTTGGATGTTTTGATGCGTCAGTCGCCTCGTGTATGTGGCTCACACTTGAGTGTTAGGCCGCTAACAGTGTTTAGTTGCAGTATTGTTAATTAAGCGTAAGCTTCAGAAAATAAGTTCACATTTCGTTATATTACCTGTGTTTAACTGTGCTTGAAGTGGTGGTTTTTGGTGAGATTCTTCACGTCCTCGTTGAATTAATATTATGGTTTGATTTGCAAACTTTATTACTTGCGCTGCTTCTTTCTGAAGGTTGGGTTACGACAATTTAACCAATTTATCTAGATCATCATGTAAACTGTGTTTAAGCATACCATTTTTAAACCTTTCCGAATACTTTTGTTTCATCTGCAAATTACATTACTTTGCTAGATATGTCATCTTTCACATAATTTATATTATATTAAAAGTAGTGTGGGTCTTAATACTGATCCCTGTGGTACCCCACTCAAAACCGATTTCCAGTTTGAAATCTCACCATCTACTATTACTCTCTGTCTTCCGTGTAAGCCTCTTTTCTATCCAGTTGATTACATCATTACCTATACCGTTGGCTTTTAGTCTAAATTACAATATTTGATGTGGCACTTTGTCGAAAGCTTTCTAAAAATCTAAGCAGACAACATCCACTGGTGATCCATGATCTACCCACTTTCTAGTTTCTTCAATTGGTTAGGCATGACCTTGCTTTTAGGAACTCAATAATTTTCTTTGCTATCATTTCAGGAATTACAAATAACTACCCTGAATTATCAGATTGATCGCCTTCAAATTTAGTAACTGGAACTGGAAGTGAGCTGATGTCTTTTGTGGCAAAAACCGAGCTGAAATACTCATTCAGGACCTCTGCCATTTGAAATCCGTCTGAAATTATGTCTAACCTGCCCATCTCTTATGAAAACGTAATATCTCCCCACGAAGTTTATCCACATGTCTACGAAGCCTACTCCCTCCTCCATACATACCTTCTGTACTTGTGTGTTGAAGGCTTATACACAAACATCAGCTTTGAAGTCAAACGGGCATTATGACGGCGTCGCGTGTCCTCGCGTTTCTTTTAAGTCGATCACTGGTGCGTACAACAAACATTCCGGTCTAACAACGAGTCGTGTTTCACCCAACAGAACGAATGGCATTGAACAAGCGCTGCCCTCCCCCCACACACACGCTGCTCGTAGAAACGTCACTCATGCGTGGTCGTCGCTTTGCCGACGTCACCTATTGACGTGGCACCGTGTACAGACACCCCGTTCCTGCGTTGATGGCGCATCGACTGCGCATTCAATTAGTGTCGAATCTTGTCATTATGACATTTTATTCTGATGCATTATACAATTTGCTGTATACAGTTATCTTGGGCACCGGTGGTTACTTGACGCATAGCTACCAAAGATTGCAAACAGTGTTTAATGACAGATAGTTTTTTGCTTTTTGCTTTTAAAACATCCGTCGCCGGGGCTGGTCCAAGGTTTTCCCGTAGGACTCCTGGTGTCCTCTTTAGAGTGAATGAATGCCGTCAGTTGCATTCAGAGACTGTTTAATCGTTTTACATGTGTAC